>CM040241.1:230803231-230817285 GCA_022545495.1 Chrysanthemum lavandulifolium | reverse complement strand
TTTGAATGAAATGAATTTAGGTTATTTGGAATTGAATAAAAAAATAAAGTGGTAGTGATGGGTAGAATGAAGAGATTGAGGTTTGTTATGAGTGGGGGTTTGTTGTGGTTAGTTGTGGAAAAATGGGATCTTGATGTGGCTGATGGTGGCAAGTGATGAAGTGATGAGGATTTGTTATGACACCTTCTCCTCTTAGACTTATTTAATATTGTAATGCTTTCTAATGGGCTAGTTTTAGCGGTAGGTGATGAGTGTCTAAATACTCATCATTTTGTCTAATTAAACGCAAAAACATCCGAAAACACTCGAAATGCATCAAATGATAAAATATCACAAATAAGTGTTTTATGTGTTTAAATGCAAAATATCAAAATCGGTGAAAAACGATATCAAGTTTGCATAATTGGCGTTTTAGTCCCCAAGTTTAAAAGTTGTCAAAAGCAGGTCCTTGGTAAATCTAAATAAAGAAAATATCATTTCAAGTCCCTAGGGATTCATGAGTTGTCAAAATTGGTCCTTGAGATTTAAACTTGCAAAATTACAACTTAGGTCCCTAAACTTTCAAAAATGTCAAGTTTGGTCCTGGAAGTTTGAAAATGTCAAAATAGTCCTTGTACTATTGAAACTTGTCAATTTTGATCCATTGAAACAGCTTTTGAGAAATTGATGAAATGGTCCTCAAAAATCGAAATTGCATTTTGGTCCTTATCATTATTAAAACCAAGCCTAGTCAAACCAATTTGGACCCACGCCATTTATACCATTTGGCCCCCGCCATTTAGCCTTGACCTCCCTTTTGGACCCCTAGTCAAACCATCAAATCCTTCTCCCGCCCACCTATTCACTTTCTTCTTCACCTCTAGCCCTGCAACTCAGGCATATTCCCATCACTTTCGGACCTTTCCTCCTGTTGAAACAAACAAAGACCTTGATAGATCTTGAGCTCGTGGATCGTTATGTATGCCTATGTAATCACAAGCACAATAAAAGACAATCTCTACTACTAATGTTTATCGGTGGAATATAAACACAAGTAACAAATAACTAAGAACTTCGATCCTCTATGGATCTTTATATTAACTAAAAGCTGAATTTTCCAATCGGTACATAACTCTTTCTAATGTGTTCCTTATATAGACAAGGAACCTAAACAATATCGCTAAACCGTTTTCCAAGAAACGTATAATCATAAAACTAAATAAGATATACACAATCACTTCCTAATAAAGCTCATGTATATCCACACTAAATAAACTAAACACGGAATAAATACTTCGCAGAAACAAACTAATAACTATTATACTTCACAGATTATGTCTTGGCAGAATCCACTTCATCTTCCGGTAGAAACACTTCGGCATTAATATCGGCATAATCCGGACTTCACATAATTCCCAACACTCCCCCTCATCATCATATCCACCAACCTTTCACACCACAATTAATGCCACCCCCCTAGTTGCAAATTCAGAACCCATTTGCCATGACTTTTCCGCCAAAAACGCGATTTGCTTAAATCACTCCAAACTCATCCAACAGTCCCAATTATGAGTGGGAATCAATCAGAGGACACGTGGAAGCATTTTTGGGTATAAAAGAGAGAAGTGAAGCAAAAGGAAGAAGCGTGACTTAGTTTTAAATATTTATGTATGTCGTTTTTAAGTTTATGTTTTACTTAAGCTCTAAATTGTAATCTCACATTTTCTATGTATTAAACTTAAGATAATTAATCATTGTAAGCTACTCTAAAGCTTCAATTCAAAGTTTATTTGTGGTTTCAAATTTAATGCTCATTGTTTAAACTTTCGTTTCAAACTCTTAAAAACCAAGCTTGATAAGCTTCGTTTAAGTTCAAACAAGCTTATTTAAGCTCATTATAGCTTTTGGTAAGCTTAAGAAACAGTTTCAATCAAAAGTGCTAAAAATTCAACGAAAGTCAACTGTAAAGCTCAAATGGACTTGGAAATGGTTTGGGGTGTTGCAGAGCTTGGATTTGGGTTGGAATTAGTTTAGGATAGTGTAGTTTTGGGTTCTGTATAAGCTACATCATTGCTGGACACTTGTGAGTGTTATTCTCATTTTCAATTTTTATTCAGTTTGCAGTTTGTGTTTGTGTTTGAGCCTGTGATAATTAAACCTCTTAAACCTGTTTAACTAGTTGTGATTAGGGTAACTAAAATCAGTTTAAGTGATTAGCATAAGCTAATTCATTAATCAGCTCAGTTAAGATTGCAAGACAGTTTTTAAAATAGTGTTTGGATCAGTTGGCTTGATTGATCTCAAGCTTTGGTTTGTGCTTCAAATATGTTCACTTAGTCTCAATTAGGTCAAATGGAACCATTCTAGTCATCACTTGGTGTCTGCAAACATCAAAAGTCAAAATCACCTTTATACTGTCCTAGTTCAAATCTGTTGGAATTTGGGAATATCAAAAGCTTGATTCATGTGTAGAAATCAGTAGAATAGCTTGATTCAGTTTCATTTCATCATTAAACATCATGTTCAGTCCATAAATTAAGATCAAAGTTCACCAAAGTCAAACTTCTTCATAACTGTTAAAAGTAAAAAACAGGTGAAAAACCAATTTTCAGCCTAGCTAGGATGATTTTTCATTGATTCATTTCTGGGTTAATTTAAGTGAAACTTAGGGCTTAAAAACTTAAGTTGGTCTAGTTTCTTAAAATGATTTTTGCATAATTTTAGAAATTTTGTACAAGCCTCAAAATAGCTTGTCAAGTAGGGCTTATATGCCCTGTTCACAAACTCAGTGAATACTGAGTTTTCTCAGTTTCTTGCAAGGCTTGTCAAAAGCTCATAAGAGCTTGTCCAGGTCTGGTTTTTGGTTTATAGGTTCCTAGCCAGGTCTATTTTAGGTCCCTACTTTTGGTTTTGAGTTTAGCTTATTGGGTAGCTTATTCTTAAGCTACAAAGTAGTAGTCCAAAATCTGTTTTTGCAATTAAGCTCAAATCATCAAATCAAGTTAATCAGTATTATAGAGGTTAAGAGTAGTTGATATTAGTTGCATTTGAGTACTTTCAACTTATTATAGCTTCTGTGGCAGTTTGGTGCTCATTTGGTACCTTGTGCTTATTTCAAGTGCTTATTACATAAACACTTGCGTTGCAGTTTCATTTTCCTACACACAAGCCACTGTTTTTATAATTTTCCTAGAATTAGAATATTATTTTAGAGTTTTCTGAATTTTCATATTTTCTAGTACTTTGTTTACTATTTTCTTCATTTAAAAGCAGGTTTTAGGTAATTTTAATTAGCTTTTAATACAATTAATTAAGAAAAGTTTCAAAAAATAAGTTTTCATTTTTCCTAGGTTAAGATAAATATAAAAAGTCAAAAAATTATTTTTCCAGATTTTTCATAGTTTAATTTGTAATTTTAGTAATTTAATTAGTTTTAAGTAGTTTTTAATTCATAGAAATAAGAAAAATAATCAGAAAAATATAAAAATAGTTTTGAAAATTCTCTTTAGTTATTTTAGATTTTTCCAAGCCATAATTTCATTTTTCTAGCTTTATTTCATATTTTATTGTATTTTACGTTATTATTAAATAGTTAAAATAGTTTTAATTAATAATAATTAGATAAATAGTTATAAAAATAATTTTCTTTTTCTAAAATTTTCTCTTATCATTAGGATTGTAAAAGTTCATTTTCATATTTTAGGATTAATATTGCTTCAGTTTCACATTTTCTTTTGTACGTCGCGTAGTTTTAATTTAGATTTATAAAAGAAAAATCAAAACATCGGTTTAAAAATAGTGATAGCGTTTATTTAATATAGTTTATCTTTTTAATTTTCTTTAATTTGCATTTAAGCCCCTGTAATTTACAAAACTTTTCTTTAGGTATAAATAACTCAAAATCCTTCTTGATCACTATCATAGTGATTATTCGACATCTGATCGTGTTAAACACCATTCATCCTCCGTGGGACTTAACGACCCAGAATCCACTATATTCCTCGATCTTAATTGCATTTGCTTCCAGATTGTTTGAAGTTTGTTACGGTTGACTATTCATGAGTGGTCGACTTGTGTGACTAAATTGTTGTTCGGAGCCAATCAAATTCCCAAGCGCCGGGAGGTCATAAGCGTGTTTTAAGCGAGATTTCAGACTTGCACATATACCACCGTTTGTAAGCAGATTTTTGTAAAGTTATAACAAAATCAAAAGTTCATTAACACTTTTCCTAAAGTGTTAACAACACAAACAAAATATAAAACAACAAAACAATCGTAACGTTTTCTAGCTTGTGTTTCTTTTAAGGTGATTCTTAAAGAAATACGATTTGGTTAAACGAGACGATACGAAATATTGTCCAAAAGTTTTAAACCATCAAGACATATCCATACCTACGTCTTTTCGGTGGTACTTAATAAATACATAAAATCAACCACATAAATCAAGGCAGACACCTACTAAGCTGGGGTGTGACCATAATAAGTTCCCGAACAATGATTTAAAACTTGCCTTTGTGTCCTTGTGATTTGGTGTACCTTTTTCAAAGAAGCCATTTCATTTGTGATTATTGGTTAAGTTCACTTGTCGTTTTGCCTCGCATTTGTTTTGGCGATTTTTATACTTAGTGCATGCGCACTCGTTCTTCGATTCTACAAGTCCACCGTCGGAGCTTGCAAATATTCCTCGTGAGCGTAGAGGACGTTCGCTCCTTCACCGTGGTGAGGCGTCTACCACCACCACCTGCCGTAATGACGAAGACAAGCCGATGAATGAGCTTCTCCAAGCACCTATCGAGGGTTACGGAGATGCTATTGTTGTCCGGCCATTGTGGGCGATACTTTTGAGCTCAAACCGGGTTGCTTAATTTGGTAACCCAAAGCCAATTCTATGGTTTTGGCGGGATGATCTCATGCACATATTCGATGGTTTAACAAGATTGCATCTACCATCAAATACAAGAATGTCCCACATGAAGCAATTAAGCTTCTTTGTTCCCATTTTCTCTGAGGACAAGCCGGAATTGGCTTGAGAAACAACCCCTGTTCCATTGAGACATGGGAAGATTTAGTCACCAAGTTTGTTAACGAATTCTATCCTCCATCCCGAACTACAAGTCTTAAGAATGAGATAATGAAATTCTCTCAAAGATTTGATGAATCATTCGGGAGGCATGGGATCGTTATAAAGAATTGCTCCGTAGTGTCCGCATCATGGTTTTACCGAGTTAATGCAAATGGATACTTTCTACAATGGTCCGAACCGGACTAATCAAGACTCTTTAAATGCCTCCGCGGAGGTAATTTCTTGAGCAAGACCACAAAAAAGCCTTGCAAATCATTGAAAACAAGCCCCGGTCCGCCGCACCGCACGAAGATATATTAGTCTCGATCTAATCTTGGACCTTCTACTTCATCTCCGTGAGTACATCTAGCACCGATGCTAAGATTGACAAACTCACGGATATTGTTCGAGCTTTGGTTCTTGCTAACAAAAGAAAGTCACTTTCACTCGACACCATTACATGGTGAAGTGAAGAAAGTTGAAGTTTGTGTTACTTGTGGTGGGTCTCATGCATACTACAATTGTCTCGCCACCGATGGTAGTCCGTTTGAAGCTAATGCTATAGCCGGTACTTCAAATCAAGGAGGTAATCAATACCGTCCTCAAAATGAACCAAACTACCATGCTAACACTTATTAGGCACCACCGGTTTTAACGAGAATCTAACGAATCGAACCAACCTAGAATGAACCAAGGTTATCAAAACCAAGGTAATTTCTATTCCGGACCCAATCAAGGTTTCCAACATCAAGGAAACCTTAATCACAACAATTTCAATCGAGGGAATCAATTTCAGGGAAATGTGAATCCTAATCAAGGGAATTTTCAACAACAAGGTCATAATCAAAACATACGACCTCAAAATTTCCCTCCACCTGCTCCAGTACCATCATCTGATGAGTTATTGAAGCAATTCATGAAATCCCAAGATGAAATGAGCAGGGTCTTTGGTCGGTCGGATCGTGATCTCAAGAAGTCTTTAAATGATCAACCCTCGGGCTCGGGAAAACTTCCAAGCAACACGATCGCTAACCCGGGGAAGATGCAAAGCGATCACAACCAAGTGGTGTTTCATACAATGGACCCGCTATTCCTACTACCTCTTCTTCTTCTCTCCGAAGGTAGTGGAAAGTGAACACGAGGCAACAAAGGACAAGGAACTTCCTACTAATAACGGAGGTACCAACGATGTCCATCCTCAAGTTGTCCGAAACCCAAATCAATCCAGAGTTGTTTTGAACCTCCTGTAGCTCCCGATTGAAAACCCCAATCCAAATCTTCTATTCCTTACCCATCACGTTTGAATGAGCAAAGCTCCAGCGAAAAAGCCGGTCATCAAATGGACAAATTTTTCAAATTTTCCAAGAACTACATTTGACATAAGCTGCGGATGCTATCATCTTGATGCCCAAGTTTGCATCAACTCTCAAACACATGTTAAGCAACAAGGAAAAGTTGTTTGAAATGGCTAAAACTCCTCTGACGAGCGCTATGCGATTATCTTGAAGAAGCTTCTAAAGCTTGGAGATCACGAAAATTTCTCTTACCTTGTGTATTTCGGGAATGGTTGAATGCTTTCCTTAGCGATCTTGGTGCAAGCATAAACTGATGCCTCATTCGATATGGAAGAAAGTTTCTCTTAGGACCTTACTCCTACATGCATGACTCTCGAGCTTGCGGATCGTACAATATCCGTCCACTTGGAATTGCCGGGGCGTATTTGTGAAAGTAGGAAAGTTCTATTTTCCGGTGACTTTGTAGTTGTTGATTTCGATCTTGATCCACGGGTTCCTCTCATTGTTGGAAGAGGATTCCTAAGAGCAGGCGTGCTCTCATTGATGTATTTGAGCAAGAAATCACATTATGTGTTGGTAATGAAGTGTCACCTTTAACCTTGATCAAACTTGATGCTAGCAAACTATGATTACGATTCGGTTAACCGAATAGATATCATTGATGTTGCTTCGAAGAGTACTCTCAAGAAATTCTTGGTTATGATCATAATTCTTCGGGTGATACCTCACTCATTCATCTCAACCCATCATTGCTCATTATACTCCTTCTCTCACCCCGTTTGAGAAAGTGACTTCATCTTGGAAGAGATTGAAGCATACTTGTCTAGTGATTACATTCCATGGGAAATTGATCACGCTCCCATCGACATTGAGGGGATATACTTCTCATTGAGAAGTTGCTTAATAATGATCCATCATCATCGCTCCTCCCGTCGACCTTCATAACAAGGAAGTCAAGTCGGTTGAGAAAGCGAAGAATTTCAAGTCGAACTTAAGGACTTACCGCCTCATCTCGAGTATGCATTTCTTGAGGGTGATGATAAATTACCCGTCATTATTTCTCGAGATTTGAGTAAAGATGAAAAGATTTGCTCATAAAGGTCTTGAAGTCACACAAGCAAGCAATTGCTTGGAAACTCTCCGACATTAAGGTATCAACCTGAATTTTGTACTCACAAAATCTTGATGGAGGATGACTTCAAACCAATGATTCAACATCGAGAAGAGTAAATCCAAAATCCATGATGTTATCAAGCGAAGTTATCAAACTTCTTGATGCAGGATTGATTTACCCAATCTCGAGATAGTCCTTGGGTTAGCCCAATTCATTGTGTTCCTAAAAGGGTGGCATAGCTGTTGTCATGAAATGAAGATAACGAGTTAATTCCAACTCATTTGGTTACGGGATGGCGTGTGTGTATTGACTATCGTAAGTTGAATAGCGCCACCCGTAAAGACCATTTTCCTCTACCCTTCATGGACCAAATGCTTGAGAGATTAGCAGGAATGAGTACTATTGTTTCCTTGATGGTTTTCGGGTTACTTTGAGATCCCATTGATCCACGGGATCAAGAGAGACCACATTCACCGCCCATACGGAACTTTTGCCTACTGACGTATGCCTTTTGGCTTATGTAACGCTCTGGCATGTTCCAACGATGTATGATGGCCATATTCCACGACATGATCGGAAACAATGGAGGTGTTTATGGATGACTTCTCGGTCATTGGGGACTCGTTTCAAACATGTCTCCCATCTAGATAAAATGCTAAAAGCGGTGTGAAGACACCAATCTTTGTTTAAATTGGGAGAAGAGTCACTTTATGGTCAAAGAAGGCATAGTCCTTGGCCATAAGATTTCAAAAAACGGGATTGAGGTCGATAGAGCAAAAGTCGATGTTATTGCTAAACTGCCTCATCCTACTACCGTCAAAGGTATTAGGAGTTTTTTAGGTGATGAGTGTCTAAATACTCATCATTTTTGTACAATCTAAACTGCAAAATCATCTGAAAACACTCAAAAATGCATCAAAATGATGAAAATATCACAAATCAGTGTTTTATGTGTTTCAAATGCAAAAATATCAAAATCAGATGAAAAACGTATCAAATTTGCATAATTGGCAGTTTTAGTCCCCCAAGTTTCAAAAGTTGTAAAAAAACAGTCCCTGGTATATCTAAATAAAGAAAAATGTCATTTAAGGTCCATGAGATTCAAAAGTTGTTAAAACAAACACTTCAAAGTAAAATTTGCAAAATTACAACTTTGGTCCCTCAAGTTTGAAAAATGACATAAATGGTCCCTGGAAATTTGGAAAATGGCAAGTCTAGTCCTTGTACTTTTTGATATTGTCACTTTTGGTCCCTTGAAACATCTTTGATGATTTGGCAGCATTGGTCCTCCAATTTTCAGAATTTACACAAATAGTCCTTGTATTTTAAACCTTTGCAAACCCTTTTTGACCAATTGAACCCTATCATAATCCCAAGTGACCCCTGCCACAACCCATTTTGAACCCCCTGCCTTATTACTAACACCTGGTCAGTCAACCCCTTGGTCAAACATACACCAATGGCGCCAAAAGTCTCCACCCTCTCCAACTGCTATCACTGCTCAACCAGAAAACCATCCCCCCTCCTCACTCTCTTCCTTTCCTTGTCCCCTCCAC
Source organism: Chrysanthemum lavandulifolium (assembly GCA_022545495.1). Taxonomy (NCBI): domain Eukaryota; kingdom Viridiplantae; phylum Streptophyta; class Magnoliopsida; order Asterales; family Asteraceae; genus Chrysanthemum; species Chrysanthemum lavandulifolium. The sequence goes on along the minus strand of CM040241.1, from coordinate 230,808,279 downwards.
ATCAACACAAAACAAATATCATTTAATGATTCCTCTACCCCTTCACTCAACCCTCCACTGTTAAAATCCACTTTTGCGCCAAAATGATCAAACGGCCAATATCAACTTAAAGCATCCAACGGCCAAATTTGTTGGTGGGAAAGGTTCAGTGGACAAGTGGAAACATCTTGGAGCTATAAAAGAAGAAAGAGGAGAAGTGAAAAGCAGTTAGTTAGTTTTAATTTTCTTAAATGTCGTTTTTAAATTAATGTTCTAGTTTTAGCCTAAATGTTGTAGTTTTCAGTTTATTTGTATCATCTTTAAGTTTAAATATCATTGTATTGTACTTTTGAGAATCAATTTCAAGTTTGGTTTAAGTTCCAAGTTTTTAGTTAACTGTTGAAAAAACTATTTTCAAAATTTTGTATTAAAGCTTCCAAGTAGCTTTGTGTTAGCTTAAATAAGCTTATTTAAGCTTATCATAGCTTTTTGCAAACTTATATTTCATTTTCAAGTAAAATTGTCTCATGGTTTAACGAAAGTCAAAACTGGCCAAGAATGGATTTGGTGATGATTTGGGATGATGCAGAGGTGGATATGGGTTGGATTAGAGTAGCATAGAGTAGTTATGGGCTTGGTTTAGCTTACAACACCGATTCCTGCGGATTGTAAGTAATTTTCTCATTTTCAATTTCAAGTCAAAATTGCGGTTCATTGGTACTAGTATCTGTGATCATGAGTAGTTCTAACTTGTTTTCTTAAGTTGTTTTTAGGTCTAGTAACTTAGTTTGATCAAAATCTTAAGCTGAATCAGTAGCTTGCCCATTTTCACTATCATATCAGCTTACTTAAGGGGTGTTTGGATTTGTTGTTATCACTATATTTAAGGTTGTTTGTAGCCTTGTTCTTGGTTGATACATATTACATTAGGATAATATAACTCATTTCAGTCATAAAAACTAGTGCTTGTTTTGTAAAAAGTCAAAATTAGTCTTAATCTCTTGAGTGTTAACTATTAAGATTTTAAATTGCAAATCTCACCATAGTAGCTTAAAACTTAGTACTTTAGTTTAAAATCATCTTAATATAGCTTATTATAACATATTAAGTCCATAGAATCAGTTACAAGTTCATAAAAGTCAAAGTGCTAGTGTAATAAAAAAGTCAAAATTTCTCAAATAGCTGTTTTTGAATAAACTTTAGATTTTCATTGTGTGTTTAATATTAGGATTAAGCTTAAATGCTTTTGGGATAGTAAACTTTAGTTGCTAAACAAAATTAGAAAAATATTAGTTTAATCTTAATCAGCTTATAGAGTGCTTAATTCATAGCTTCTTTTGACTACCTTTTACGAAAAGTGTCATGTGCCAACAATTGCTTGTTTTGGCTTATTTTGTGCTTATTTTCAAGATATATTGCTTATTAGGTTGTTATTCTAGCTTGTAATCATTTATCTAGTTTGTTCTTAGTTAGCTCTTGCTTATTTAGAAGCTTATTAGTAACTTAGCTTAAAAACTTATGCTTATTTCATTTTTTGCACAGCTGTTGAAATCTTGACTTATTTTGAGCTTATTAGTCATTTTCATAAAAAGTTCTAGTTATAGAAAGTGCTTATTTTCTTGTGTTTAACAAGTTTGTAAAAGAAAAATCGAAAAAAAAATAAAAAGGCAAAAAGGAAATTTGAGATTCGAACTCGGGACCTCTGCACACCCGCCCACGCTTGACACACCGCACAACCAAGCGCCCTTGGGACTTGTCTTGGTTTTATTTTGCAACATTTAATATATAAGGGTATTTAGTCGGTTTGCTTTAAGCACTTCTTTAGCTTATTTTGAGCTTATTTCACATAACAACCATCTAGTTTTTATTTTTCTTAGATCAAGCATAAGTTAAAGTAGTTTTGTGAATTTTTCATATTTTTCTAAAAGCGTTTAGTATTTTTAATAATTAATTTAGTTAAATTTAGTTTTTAAATCATAATAAATAATTTAAGAGTCAAAAAAATACCCGGCTTTTTCCTAAAATTTTATTTTATCATATAGTACGTAATAAAATTGTTTTTTCACTTGTAGGACTTTTATTTCATAAATTTTACGTTTTGTCTTGCGCCCAAAGCGTAATTTTAAATACATAACGCTCGTTTAGTTTTAAGTAACGTTTTAGATAATTTGAGTTTACGTTTTAGTTAATATAGTTTATTTAAGTTATTTTATTTTATAAATCACAAAAACATCATTGTAAAATTAGTGATAGCGTTTATTTAATATTTTTAACTTTTTAATTTCTTTTAATTTGCATTTAAGTCGCTTTATTTTATAAACTTTTTCAGTACTGTAATCATTCAATCCAAATCCTTTCCGATCACTATCATTAGTGATCATTCTATCGTCTGATCTAGTGTTTACACACCATTGAGTCTCCGTGGGACTAAACGACCCGGGAATTCATTATATTCTCTGATCTTCATTGTATTTGTGCTTAATCGCTTTAAGTGCATTACGGTTAGCCATTCACAAGTGGCTAGCTTGTGTGATTAGACTTGACCGGTTTAGCATGGATCAAATTTAAGCGCTTGCCGGGAGGCTTTAAGCGTGTGTTTAGCCTTTTCGATCCATTCTTGCACATATTCCATCTTTTGTAAAAGTTTTTTGTAAAGTTTTCAAAAATCCAAAAGTTCATTAACACTTTTCCCAAGTGTTATCAACACCAAAAATATTTTCATTCTTTGTTTTTATAGCATGTTTTCAAAAATCCAAAATATCCATCCTTTATCCTCCAATCTGTTTAATTCTACATTTCTTTATCCTCAAACTGTTTAATTCTCCATTCCTTATCCTCTTATCCGTTTAATTCTTTATGTCATGGTATTTGACATGTTCACAGTGTGTGGTCCATTTAACGGTGGAAATTGTCGTGATGTACCAATGTGGGTTTCGGAGACAAGTTTGTCGGTAATCCGATCCCATTTCAAATAATGAAACACCCGATTTTCCTACCTACCTCCACAACCCCAATCTGAATCCTAATCATGCGAGTTTGTGGGAATGATTCTCATTACGGTTTTGATTGTCCACCACGGGTCCCGCTTGTCTATGAGCCGAACCATGTTACAATCGAACTTTGGTGAAAGTTATTTTCCAATTATCTCTTGTGAGAATTGCGGGGGTCTCGTGAGACTTTTGAATGTCAACCGATGAATCAAAATTTTCAAAATTCCAATTCTCCGGTTTGACAATTTCCAACCCCACAAGATTCCATCGGTCATCGACTTCAAGCCTTCACATCATTTCAATGATTACGAGGAGTGTAATCTTCCTCAAAGTTCGAAGAAATACGCATTCGAAAGAAACCGCAAATGAAAAGAATGGTGTGTAAGCTTGAGATGAATATAAGAATCGGATATGATAACGATGATGATGAGGATAGTTTTCAAATGAAGGAATACTATGATTACGACGAGGAGAGTGTTACTCAATTGAGCGATCTTATTTCTCAACTCCCCGGTCTATTGCTATCACACCTATCTTACCTATTATTGCTTCCAAAGACTCTCTCATAATGGAGGATGATCATCTCAAGACTATTTCGGAAGCGGAATCATCTAGTGTTGAGGATCTTGTCCCAATCCCAGTGAGTCCGAGGATATATCCGATAGTGATTGTGATTTGCCTTTTGTGATTCTCTCGACATTTCGAGGTTACTTAGGGATTTTCTCAAATCCTCTTTTGAATTTAATAATGACTACACTTTTGGGAAAGTAAATCCTCTTTTGATGAAATGTCTCGAGGCCGATCTGAGAGACCATCACGGAAGTGGTGGAAATTGCTAGCTCTCGAGCACGCCACTTGTCCCACCTCGTATTCTATCTTATCTCTTCCATCATGTGATGATGATTCTATCCTCATCGATGAGATTCATGATCCAAAAATCATGAATTCTCCTTACGATAATGAGGAGTTAGTCATGATCATCATCATGATTCTCCTTCTTTTCTTCACATACGGTGTGACTTCTCATTCCCTTTTCTCCTTCGGGAATGAAGACACTATTTTTGATCCCGGCATTTTCATTCATCATTTTTGAGCCGGTTCTCTCTATATCTCATCGGTGTGGAACTTTCGCGTGCTTCAAATGTTTGTCCAAACATCTTGAATGAAAGTCCGATGGAGATTGTTTCTTCCACTTTGCTTCCCCATGAACCAATTAATGCGGGGTCGAGTCAAGCTAGCGACGGAAATCAAAAGCAGTAGCACTCACCATATGGTTTTCACCCATATTTACGACTTCTTACCCTTTCTACCACCTAAGTGTGGGGTAATGCCCCACATGTTATATATATATATATATCTCTAAAAAAAAAAAAAAAAAAAAAAAAAAAAATCTTTCAAAATAATGGTCGTAATATTTCCCTTTTACGTTCTTTGTTTCGGCATAATCGCTTGTACTTTGAATATTGAGGGCAATATTCATTTCTAAGTGTGGGGGAATTCTCACGAATTTCATATATTATCTACCCAATTCCCGTTTTGGCCAAAATTTTTTTTGGAGTAAGTGTTTACACTTACTCAATTGGTTATCGATCCGCCATGTTTGATAAACTAAAGGATTGGCTAATCCAGAGCAAACGGATCTTGGTAAAGATATATCAAATCCGTTTCTGACTTGCAATTTGCCCAAAATTGTATGGTATTCAACTCACCATATCCTAAAAAGTGAAGAGTTGGCTAGCCCGCAAGGTTATGGCTAGTGGTAAAGGCGTTGGAAAATCTATAATTGGTAATCAGCTCACCAAAGATAATATTGATAATTTATCTAAGAGTTGGCTAGTCCGGATGGGTGCGGCACGGTAAAGACAAATCAAATCCGTTCTGACTTATGATTTGCTCAAAATCATTTGGCTATCGATGTACCAAGGTTCTTACTTGAATGAAACATTTGGCTACTCCAGTGATGGCTTTTGGTAAAGAGTTTTAAAATCCATTAAAGCTTCAAAACATTGCTAGGGACTAGCAATATCTCGATGTGGGGATTGATGAGTGTCTAAATACTCATCATTTTTGTACAATCTA